>JAEAOA010000217.1:1907500-1945000 GCA_016746295.1 Potamilus streckersoni
GTGCTTTTCGCTCAATCCAAACGTTATCCTCAAAATTAATCGTTTTACTGTTGTATTTATTAGGGTTTATGCTGTTTTCGCATCGTGTTTTAAGGGACTATGGAAGACAAGTATGCACGCAATAATAGCAATAACATCGAAATGCACCCCGAGACGGTTGTCAATGACAATGACCTCAACCCAGATTCCAACTTTATTCTTGAAAACGGGATTGGTGAGATAAAGAAAATCGACGGGTCTCAACATAATCTAACCGGTAAAGATCTTAAAGTTTCTAATATAAAATGGAAGAAACATGGCGAATATTCTCCACGTTCGATTGGAATATTGCTTGGAAATCTAGTCTGAACCTATAATAGACCTTTCCAATATACTAGTCTTATTCCTTCGGAAGTTCATACCGACATTTATATTACAGAATTTTCTTCATTTGAATAAAGTGTTGTAGGTGATTCGAGAACATATTTGCTCATGAATTAGGAACAGTGTTTTGCATGTCCTCAATGACCGCTCAACCTGTAACGAGAATAATATTATTACCCATATATGTAAAGACTTCTCATATAAATAAACTATATTTATGCACAAAGGAAGAGTGCATCATGAATAACAAAATAAGCTTTGTATACGCATGGGTCAATATAAAATCTCAAATGAGAAAATCATGCGTGCTCAAAGGATATATATATATATATATATATATATATATATATATATATATATATATATATATATATATATATACACATATATATACACATATATATATATATATATATATATATATATATATATATATATATATATATATATATATATATATATATATATATATATATAGTATTTTATTTGTAACTGCATGCAGTCTATTTCTGTTTCAGTTCCGTTATGCAGATAAATTGGATTTTGTATTTCTGGTTTTGGGGATGGCGTGTACGATTGGAAGCGGTCTTGTTTATCCCATTTGTATGCTGGTCTATGGAGACGTCACAACTGGGTTTATCTACAACGACATTTATAAGTCACGATATGCTAATCAGAAGTATGTTTACATCCTCAAGTTGTATTGCATAAATTACAGTGGTTATGATATCCTGAGTCTTTATCCTTATTTAGACTGGACATTATACGATATTTAGAAAAGAAAGAAAGAAATAAGAAAACATCAAGCATTAGATCATTTCTCTACAAAATACGGAGTACATAACATTTCTTGTAAAGCAAACTATCAATTTTGGCTGCTAAAAAAGACATCAACAATATATCCTTATAATTATTGTAGAATATGTGAATATAAAATTTAATGAACATTATCATTGATTTTATTTTGCAGGTGGTTGCTGAAATTTCTAATGTCACATGATGTTGCCGTTGATTAGTTTGACCATCTTTAATGCAATTAAAAAAAATTCTGCAATCTCTTTTTGCTGGCTAAAACTTAAGAGTGAAAATTTTAAAAGTTTTAATTCTAGTCAAAAGTGCCGAACTCATCCATGAGAGGTTGTTTAAGTATTTGATGAGGGTGATTATAGTATAGTCTGCATCAGAGTTAATTAAAATCAAACAATTAACTAAATAAATCAGTACTAACTTACAATATGAATGTTTAATAATCTTGCATTTGCACTTCTCGCAGAAGAAAATGTAGAGATATTTGGTCACTTTTCATACAGAGTCTCTATCAAATTTAATTAAAATCATGCAAGTAGCAGGACAATTAAATATAAAACTACAAAATCAATGTTTAACAAATGTTTGATGTATTTGGTCATTTTCTTTTGTTTTGGTTAAAATATACTATTCACATTTATTACTTTACTCTGTTATCTCTTTAAGTGAATGAATTTAAGAACTAATTGATAATATTTCTAATAATTGATGGTATTTTCAGTGAATCTGATCCTAATATAACACAGTTTCCGTATGGAGATAAGTACAAAGACCTTTTCGACTACATGTTGAATCACAACTACACCTTGTATTTCTGCATGATCGGTGTGGGGTCTTTTGTATGTGGCTATCTTGAATTCGTGTTCTGGAACCTTTCGGCGGAGAGACAGATGGACAAGATAAGAAAGCTATTCTACCTATCTGTTATGAGGCAGGATATTGGTTGGTTTGATGCCCATAAGGTGGGAGAGCTGGGAAATGTGTCCACTCAGTAAGCATGATATTCAATTATCTGTCAAAGGGTAGAAAAGGAAAGATTTAGATTTTAATCATGAATAGTGCACAACAGGTCCAACGCAATGAATGTCTTCTTCACTTGAAAATATCATTTTAATCTATAACAAAAATGCGAAATATTTATTAGCCTTCCAGTGTTTTCCAGGCAAACTCATAATCAAAGTTTTCTAAAATGACAATCACGATATTTTGCATTGCTATTAAGAGCAACAGTTCCTTAATATAACATATATAGGATATAAGATATAATTGAATGCAATATAGCTTTCTTCCACATTCACAAATGATTGCCCTTGCAATGACCTACGATAATTCAACATGGAAATATTATGTACCAGTAGTGCCATTAGAATGTCCAAAAGTTATATACTGAAGCTATTAAGGGGCTGAATTAGCTTATACAGTAATCGTAATATAATGTTTCTATTAACTGTAAGTCAGCTATAGATTGGGACACGTGATGAAGGCCAAGTGGAGGTAATTGAGCTCAGGTTTTCAAGATTTATTCATAAAAAATATCGATAACATTACATTGTTTGTGAGAATAATGTCTTTTTTGAAAAAGAGTAATTGATGGAAAGAAAAAATGCTTAATTTTTAAAGGATATTTTTCTTATTCTATGCTTCTAGTAAGGGACTGAATTAACTCCTACAGTAATGCTTCTAATAACGGTTAAGTCAGATAAAGAGAAGGGGCACATGAAGGTGGCTAAGTGGAGGTAATCGAACTCAAATTTTCAAGATTTCAATATTTATTTATTTTTTTTAAAGAAGAAATTATTTTATGTGAATTCACTTTAAAAGAGTATTTAATAGAAACAAAAGCAAAAACTTCATGCCGACAGATATGGCTAATAAGAAATTACAAATATAATTTCATAGTCAACATCCTAAATTGCTTTCAGTTTAAATGGTGTTATGTTGTTCGTATTGCAATAGATTTTAAATTTGTCGGAACTTCAGCGTCAATAAACACACTCTCCATGCATGGTGTAAAATTCCTGAGATAGTGATATTCTTTAGCAGCGTCACATAAATGCAACGTTCGATGCTGTTTTTCATGAATTTGCTGTAGCACAGTATTGCATGGTCGAGTTCAACTTAAATTCATCTTTGAAAATTTACAACTGACATATTTAGAATTTCATGGGGTGATAAAGGATTCTTACTTTGTACATGCGCGTGCTTTATTTGCACATTCTTGTTTACATCACAAGATAAGATTCTTGCAAAGACTGTTGTGTCTGAACTTATGAATCTTGTTGAGTTCTACAGATTTGTTGCATAAGTAGGGCACAGTGGGTCACATTTCAAACGTTACCAACATCATCATAGCAAAAGATTGATTTTGTGACTTACATTATGCAAGCACAAATATTATTGTTTTGCAATAGCTTAATACCATGTTGGATATGTTTTGCATTCTGCGTTGGTACCATTCAGTCTTACACCCTGATAGAAAATGTAGGTTACAATGACCCATATTTTAGGTTTTATTGACTGAGGATTAATGTGTTAAGTTTTTCATGTACTTTTCATGCTAGGATGACTTAACCTTTGAAAATATAAACATACATTAATTGGAGAGTAAAAGATAACCTTCAGAAGTCGTTGATTTCGTAACGTCTTTTCCAAACAGTGCTCGAATTTCTTATAATAAGTTCATTCCCATTCTTGTTACATGCCATGCCGATCCACACATTCACTAAGAACTAAATATTGACAAATAAAATTCTAATATGAATAGCGGAGGTACTGAAGGTATATTTTAAATATATCTGACATACAAACGATACAAAAAACTTTGCAACAAAAACACAAAGCAGCTATATGTTTTACATTGAATAATTATTTCAGTTCGATCATGTCTAAGAATAAACTAACAAAGACAACCCTAATGCATATGAGAAACAAGTTATAACATATGGAATATAAAGACACACGATATAAAAATTCGGACTTAAAGTAAACAATTCCTGTGATATCATCTGCATAGTTTACACACGATATTCTTAAACTAATAATACTATAAAACAAAATCTCTTTATCGTTCTGCGTTCGTGGAAAACATAATAAACTGTGTTTGAATAATTATACATAAACAAAAGGTTTAATTTATATCCAATGAAACTCAATTAAATAATTAGAATCGGCAAGTAAAGGTAAAATATTTCATTTGGAGTTTTGCATACAGGTTTCTAATTAGAATCCAGGAAGAAAAACAATGGAAGAGATGTCGCTACTTAATAACATTTAGCTCATGTTTACTCTAATAAGGCAAAATATTAACTAAAAAATGTTCATATCATTTTCAGAGTAAACTGTTTCAGTGCTCTTAGACCTTAGTTGCTATACGTTTTCATCTTTGCTACAGGGATATGCAGGAACTTGCCAATGGTCTCGGGGACAAAATGGCCTTATTCTTTCAGTGGGTCGTTACATGGATTGCATGCTATGTAGTGGCGCTCAGCAAGGGATGGAAGCTAGCCATGGCCACGATGACAGTGTGTCCATTGCTCCTCGTCGTAGGAGCATTAGCTTTGCGTGCGAGTATTTTTTTATTTTATTTTTTTGTTGAGAACATACATTTTCTTTATTACTTGTCAATGACAGTTATGAAGTTCTCATTTATGGCAAATAACTACTGATAAACATATCGACCAGTTTAACCGTTAAATGTAAACAGATTTGGCCCACCTAACCCTTCTCGACCTAATCGAGGAAATTATAAGAAAAAATTATAATTTCAGGCCTAGAAGTTGCACATGTTCAAGCGTGTGCTTCATCATTACGATTATAAAATCTTTATCACCGTATTCAAATGCGGTCAAATTCGATATAAATAAAGTGGAAACTTTTGATATCTTCCTATTAAATTAATTTCTACGAGACGTTAATCACAAGTGACATCGAGGTCTTTATGGCAGCAAAGACATAGTGACTAAACACTAATTTTATTAAAATTTATAAGCCAAAATTCATGAAATGTTCCAATGTTGAGTATTTACGCAAGTCAGATTTTTTCAGGCTTCAGCTTCAGAAGTATTAGGGGAATACTGCACTAAACGCAGGCTTTATTACGAGCTAGATATAATATTTTGTTGGCTTCCATTAGTCTCGAGAGAAGATGGAAATGCGCCCATGAAAGGTGTCCTAGTTTGTGGTTGTGCAGTGTCTTCTGTGGTTATAAAGCCCCACACCGGAGTGGCAATCCTTGCTGAAGTTGCTGCACTTGAAGTTTGAGTCAGGTCTTGGTTGGAACTGCATCCTCTTCCTCTGAGATCTTTTCACATCGGCGAGCTGTCGTAACTTTTCTTCGCTGACTTTCAGACCAGTGAACAGAGTATGTCGCCAGCTGGATTTGTCGAGGTCAAGCTCTTCCCAGGTGTTGACCTCGATCCCAAGAGCTTTCATATCGTGCTTGCAAACATCCTTGAAGCGAAGATGTGGCCGTCCTATTGATCTTCTGCCTGAGGCAAGCTTAGAGTAGAGAAGGTCCTTGGGGATTCGTCCATCATCCATTCGACGCACATGGCCCAGCCATCTGATGCGATGTTGGTGGAGGAGTGTGACAATGCTGGAATTTTGGCCTGTTGAAGCACCTCGTTGTTTGTCACACGATCGCTCCAGGTGATCCCGAGTATGCGACGGAGACAACGCATAAGAAAGGCACTCAGTCGTTTCTCCTGAGAGGCGTACAGGGTCCAAGTTTCGCTAGTGTACAGGTGAGTGCTAAGCACGCAGGCACGGTACACGGAGATCTTAGTGTTCAATGTCAGCTTGCTGTTTTTCCACGCTCTCTGCGACAATCTAGAGATACTTGTTGACGCCTTTCCAATCCGCTTGTTGAGCTCGGCATCGAGTGAGAGGTTGTTGGTGATGGTAGAGCCAAGGTACGTGAACTCACTGACTACTTCTAGTTTGTAGTTGTTGATGATTATGCTGGGAGGGTCTGCGTCCTGAGCCATCACGTTGGTTTTCTTTAGGCTGATGGTCAACCCGAATTCATCTCATGCTTTAGCAAAGCGGTCCATCAGGCGTTGTAGTTCAGCTTCTGTGTGAGTGGCTATAGCAGCAGCATCTACAAAGAGCATATCCCTACTGGTTGCTTTCCTTACTTTGCTCATTGCCTCCAGTCGTGTCAGGTTGAACAGTCTGCCGTCTGAACACGTGTGCAGGTAGATCCCTTCTGTGGACGTCCCAAAGGAGTACTTAAGCAGGACAGCGAAGAAGATACCAAAGAGCGTGAGGGCAATGACACAGCCTTGTTTCACTCCGCTGTGAATGTTGAATGGTTTGGACGATGAGCCATCATACTGCACTGTGCTCTTCATGTCTTCATGGAAGGACTGGACCATGCTTAACAGCTTTGGAGGGCATCCAATCTTCGTCAGGATTTTGAAGAGTCCGTCTCTGCTGACCAGATCGAATGCTTTGGTGAGGTCTATAAAAGCCATTATATGAGAGACACCAACATCATAATTCTGTATAAGAACAATGGCGACAGAAATGACTGCAACAACTACAGGGGATATCACTTCTCAGCATCGTGGGTAACGTCTTCGCTAGAGTCATCCTGAACAGACTGCAGACGCTTGCCGACAAAGTGTATCCAGAGTCTCAGTGTGGGTTCCGCGCAGAAAGGTCCACAATCGACATGATCTTCTCCATCAGGCAACTACAGGAGAAGTGCAAGGAACAACACAGACCCCTCGTCCTGGCTAGTTATAATAAGCAATAATGTTACAGGTCGGCTATTTAATCGCACAAAGGAGCTTAAAAAATATATTATTGGCCTGATTTGTAGGAAAAAAAGAATTAATCATCTCAATAACATTAGTTGAAAAATATTTTTCCACCATCACGCCAATCGACAGGAACAGCATCATTAGTAACAAATTATTGCTTGTGAAGAGAAATCTATAATAATAGACATATCTAGTTTCGAATTGGAAATTTTGAATAATTTCCTCACACAAATATTAATTACTCAGTTACATTGTTCGAAAGGTATTTATCTATTGATATAATAAAGTCTTTATTTAGATTCATGAATGACAGAACTTTCTTAAGATTGTATTTCTCGCTCAATCACTGGCTGCGTATATCTTTGATGATGTAGCAATCTTCATTTCTAGCGATACTTTTTAATAGCACGTGCTTCCAAAAGAGATATCTCTTATGTACTATCAATGTGCTGTTCCATCGTGTTTTGTAAAGCGGTTCATGCATAATATTTAACACTTAAGAAATCTGAATTTCCTAAGTATATTCCCTCTACAAAGTTCTTTCTCTTATGTCAAATACTGATATATCTCCATTGTTTTATTTATTTTGAACAGTCAATATTTAGAAGTAAATATTTTCTTTTTCTTTTTTCTCGTCCCATTGTTAAATTTAGACATCCTTACAGTAACTTGATTTGAATAGTACGAGAGCTCATACAATCAGAATATGTTCATCACCCCTTTATGTATCTTTTCAGTGGCTAAAAAATATGGCGATTGAAGAACTTAGAGTCTACGCAGCGGCTGGGTCTGTGGCAGAGGAAGTCTTTAGTGCTATCCGTACAGTCACTGCTTTTAATGGTCAGGAAAAGGGATGCAAAAGGTATTTTTTATTGTGGCAAATGGTTTGAAATATTGAGAAAAAAATGACAGAGAAAACAAATGTAAACCTAGGATTAAATATTTTGAGTTTAGAGCAATATATATTTCTACCTGCAGATAGTTTGGTCTGTAGGAATAGTAAAACCACGCCTAATGTTCACGTCATCATAGTGATAAGAAATGCTGAAAGCTTTCAAGCATTTACTGTTAGTATATTTTAAAAACTTGTTAATGTTCTTCTATGCAATATTAAGTTTTCTAAATATTGGAGAATCGACCTAACAAAATTATTTTATAAGAATGAGTTGGTTGAGACCACTCTAATTATAGCTGATTAGTTAAATATAGTTTTATTAATAAACTACGTCACAAAATAATATGCAAGTTTATTAAACTTTATATTGAAAATAATAATATTCTACATATCATAAATGAATTTAGATAAACAGCAGGTTCTCAGAATATATACATGCCTTAGATTCCATAATTTACAAATACCTTCTAACCGGTAAATATGTCTGTTTTTGCAGATTTACACAATGTATTTGAGACAATTTTAGGAATTTTCATAAAGCTTAAAGAACACGGTATTCTTGGCTAAGTACCAAAGTATAGTTATTGGTGCTATGAGAAGGCTAATTTTGCGATAAAGTTGCATAATGGTGTAAAATTAATTTAAATCCTCTGTTAGTTTTAATCTGAGTTGTATATTCAATCCAAAACTTTGTAACTTTGATTAAGATGATTGACCTGAAATTTAACAAATCAGCTGTCAGATGTGGCATAAATATTCTTTGCTTCATATGTCAGTTTTCTCACTTTAATATACTTCACTCATGATCTTAACAATCCGTTTAACGTCTATCCAGGATATCGTGAAACTGCTTAATATTGACGCTACGAAAGTCATCGCTTTCCTATCAAGATTATTAGAAATCTAGATATTTTTATTTGCATCCGAGTTTATAAATTTTATAAATAGTAATGTGTTTTAATTAAGTCGCATGATAATAATGGCTATGGATTGTTATTAATACAAAAGAAAAGATTGAAAGTCATTTTAATGTGTTCTATTTTAAAATTGGTCTTAATGCAAATTTGGACTTTGAATTATTCAATCCTCTACTTAAATTAATCACTTAACTTGGCTGTGAATTGTGTGACTATTTTATAATTACCCAACATATTTACATTGATAATATAATATTCAGATTTTTAATACACTATTCGAATTAATAATACAATATTTAATTTGTTAATACAATGTTAAATAGTATATATCTGGAAGAAATTTCAATACATGTTAGCTATACATTAATACGTAAGACAATAATATAGCAACCGGATGATTAGATTTATCCTTTAGAAATATATTCTTGATTTAATTAACGATTACATTTAATAGAATTTTCAAGTAATTAATTAAGTCAAGTAAGGAAATACTGAACAACAACAGTGATTAAAAGCGGATTAGAACACTTAAAACATTATATTCGTGGTTGAGATTAAGTACATCCAGCAGAGATAAGTGTTCTGTTTTTTATGAAATTAAACAAGAAATCATTTTTTAAATATTATATATTGTTACGTGAAGGCTAGTACAAACAACAAGCTTTGGAAATTTGAACAGAATAATTTATTTCCCTAGAAAACAATGCAAACATATGTGAATATAATGCAAACATATGCGAATATAAAAATATAATTCTTATCACTAAAAGGTCCTAAATTAATCCAAGTTCGAATCCCGGTGAAGTTCCAAGATGAAGAACAATAACGTAAAAAGAATACAGTATTATACTGATGTGTCAATAGTTCCTCGTTGAATTTTATGAATCAAGAATATTATTCCGGCTTTGAATTCTGAAGAATTTCCAACAAATGTCTTTGTCCAAGAATATTGATGAAAAACTACTTATTTTCCAGGAAAAATAAATTATTTTAAAAAACAATTTCAATTCAACTGGTCACAACACAAAATATATCTGAACTTCAAAAGTTATATTTTTACAACTGACTGGGGAAAAAAAAATTGAAAATGAGTATTAAACTCCAACTAAAATGCAATTTCAAACCCGCATGATGGGTCACGTGATCACTTACTACCAGTCCATTAGCACGTAGGCTAGAATAGCCTTTGCTAAGAATCAGAAATTCCCACACTGAGAATGATTTTTTTTATCAAAAAAAAACTGTATACAACAGAGCCCAACACTTTGGCTGAACATGACTTTCGTAAAGACCAATCATTTTCATTCAGAGTTTACGATTTTGACCAAGGTCGGGACTAAGTAAGCTAAACATATAAAATGTAGCAATCTACTACGTTTCGATCGAGCTAAAAAGAACTGAACTAAATTTACTGAGAAAAATTGAAACATTTCAAATCCAGTTTATAAAGCTATCATTATAATAACTTGCAACAAAATAAAAATAAAATACAAAATTTAAAACTAGCACACTTGCAATTAAATTACATATACGTAACAATATATATATATATATATATATATATATATATATATATATATATATATATATATATATATATATATATATATATATGACCAAAAAATGGCAAATAACAGCCCTTTTAAACGCACTGAATCAAGCAAGGGATCACGTGTGTCAGGGATTGATTGAGATAGATGCCCGATCGCATACCACTTCTTCCCCCCCCCCCCGCCACACTTTCAGTGATATAACACTTATCGCAATCGTTAGCAATCCAAACTGGAGTTTCCAAACTAGGAAGGAAAAAGAATCTTACTGGATACGCCGCCTTAGAACATTGAAACTAAGCCATCTAAAGCAAGAAGACTACATAAAGAAAGTTATTCCTTTGCAAAATTATCCTTTCCAGCCAACACATTTTCTTTTCAAACTTTTCTAAATCTTTGTAGCATCCTTTAATTACTACTATAAGAATAAAATATCAGAAAAGGAATCAAATACCTGGGATATAATTTGCGTTACATAAATATAAACAAAGTAATAGATGTTGCTATGGCTCATAGATTTCTAAGTAAATACAAATATCTATCAGTATCCGCAACAATGCTCTATAAGCTGGTTGAGACATAATGCATCTCCACGTTTAATTCATGTAGAAACAGCCATGTAGTTTTACAAACACAACGTTTTTGTTTCATTTGTTTCTTTTGTCTATGTTTTGTATATGCCTTTGTAAAAGAATCCTTAAGAGTCGAAAGCGCTCAAGGTAGTTAGATACTAGTTCGTCGTCAATTTATTGCATATATATGTGTGCCTGTGTGTGTGTTTTATGACAAATGAGCACAATAATGACTATTTGACCCAGGAAAAATGTCAAAATGGCATGCAGAGGAATTTACAAATGTACACACTTCACTATAAGTGAACTCTAATAATCTTGAAACTGAATCGCATAAAATCCTCTAGACACTTTGATAATTTCGATTGTGTTTAACTGTTATGGACTAAATGTAGACATAAAACTCTTTCTTTAGAACTGGCCAACTTATTGGCCGCCCTGAATGAAATAATGTTTTAATTTGAATTCATTTTATTATATAATCATTATTATGACAACCTTTTCCTTATTGTAATATATAATTTAGGTTCTGAAATTTAAATTCAGTTTTGATGGAATATTGTAATGTACTAACACCAGTGCAATATCTGTCTGAAAGTTTATATATGCATTTGTATGTACCTCCTTATAAATCACAATCTTCATTTATCGAATCTCGAAAGTATTTACAAAACATATATATATATATATATATATATATATATATATATATATATATATATATATAGAGAGAGAGAGAGAGAGAGAGAGAGAGAGAGAGAGAGAGAGAGAGAGAGAGAGAGAGAGAGAGAGAGATGTATTTTACTATTTGTAGTTTTATTAGTTCAAATCACTAGTTCAGGTGACTAGGCCCTGTCACGTATTTTTGTAAAGAAACATTATTAATTTATATTATAACGGTTGTAGACCCCTCTCCCAGATGTGTCGTTTTTGTTGTAGCCAGACTAGGAAACAATTTGCCATGATCATTACAGGGGCATTTTGGCACACGTATTACAATTATTTGAGGACATTGGTTCAACGGGAAAAAAATAGGTGGACACACATGGTCCAAATCTTTAGCAGTTCTTGATGTAATAAAGCAAGATTGCGAAAAGGAAATCACCATTTGTGTGTCTACCTTTTATAAACAAGACCATGTTTGTTTTTTGATAAATCTTTGTTCTGAGCAAACATTTTCGCCAGAGCATATACAAAAACCACAACATTAAAAATCAATTATGTCGATTATTTCAATCATTTCTTATTAAACATCAATTCTGCAGTTGCATGAGACATATTGCTTCTGTCTGCTAAATGCGGAAATAATGGACTGGGGTTTTTTTACTTCTTGAGGGAGGGAAAGATGTTATCTACAAAGCATAGGAAAACAGATATAGTAGTACGGTCTTGATCTTGTCAGGTATGAGGAGAGATTATCCAAAGCACACAATTATGCCACAAGAAAGGGTGTTGCCATTGGGCTTGGATCAGGGGCTATCTGGTTCTTCATTTTTTGTGGACTTGGCATCGCATTTTGGTATGGAACTGAACTTTTCCTCAATGGAGAGTCGGGCATTGTACCTGGCAACGTTACTGCAGTAAGTCCAATTTTGATATAATTTTCCCGACGTTTTTATTTTTTTCAATTGTTTTAACATCCTTTGATAGTTGACGTTTGATTTGCTAAGGGTACATTGATATGCAGGAGGATTTGAAGGATTTCTGTATTCCGATTTTTAGCATGAGTGCAAAAATCGCACATTACTTTGTTTAAATGTAGTTTGAATAAGGAAACTCGTATATAATCATTGCTTAACCGAATGAATGACTATTGTATTATACCCTCTTATGTAATTGGGTTTGTATTAATAAAATAATTGTCTAACTGTATCTTTCCATTCGTAATTCTTGTACATGATGTTCCAGATCTTTCTGCTAATCATTATTGGTACAACATCGCTGGCCCAGGCCTTCCCTAATTTAGAGACGATATCAATGGCGCTTGCTGCAGCAACCCACGTGTTCCAAATAATAGAAAGGAAGTCTGTCATTGACGCCATGGAAGAAAAGGGAGATATTCCCGAAGTAATCCAGGGAAATATAGAGTTTCGGAACGTGCATTTTTCGTATCCATCAAGGCCCGATGTTCAGGTAACATTTGAATATGCAGTAGTGTTAGATAAAATGGAATAGACAGTCATTTGAAAAAGATTTTAATGGAAAACTGATCTCTATTTTAATATTCGTAATTGGCGATTCAAAAGCACTTGCAATATCCTTTATGTTTACTAAATATCACTTACTTATCAAGAGCTGCTGTTAATACCAAGCTTTTGAATCAGCAGACACAGACAAAAGGCCCTAAGTATTATGTCTCGATAAAAATAGCATTGTTAAGTTAGTCTCAAAAACGAATTTTTTGTAATTATGACCCATTCAAAATATCAGTTGATAATAGTTACTGACTGCTGCCTATTGAAGTCGTTATTTATTTCAACAAATGCTACATAAGTGTCAAGTGAAAAATTAGCTCTCAAAAGTATATCATTAGTTTATTACAAGCTATTGTAACTGATAATCAAAAATGTTCAGACAAATATGGATGTTTCTCCAGGTACTGAATGATTTAAGCTTTGGCGTAGAGGTTGGTAAGACCGTTGCAATGGTGGGAGCCAGTGGGTGTGGCAAGAGTACAGTTGTTCAGCTCATGCAAAGGTTATATGACCCTGACGTAGGACAGGTAAATAACTCATGTCTCCGATTTGCTGAACGTTTCAGATGATTTCAAAACAAACTTTATTCAAGAGCTAACGAGAAAGTGAAAAAATGTGTTATATATATATATATATATATATATATATATATATATATATATATATATATATATATATATATATATATATATATATATATATATATATATATATTGGCTCCTTACAGTAAGTATGTAGTTCCATTCTATATAAAACGTTAAACAGTCCCGTAAAGACGACGACCTGACTCAGGTGGATAAAGTATTTTTGTGATTTAAGCTGTTGCTGCCAAGAGTACTCTATGAACATTATAAAATATATTGAATCATGTATTCTCTGTAACAACTCCTTTTATCAGATATGTATCAGTGTCACCTATAAACAACGATCACTTTACCCTGCTTTATCAACAGCGATTTAATTATTACATGTAGCTGTATAATGCAGTAATTAACTTTATTTTAAGATATAACATTGGGTATGTTTCTCTTCATAATAATCAAGTTTCATAAAGGTTAGTCATTAGTAGGAGTCTTAGTCACAATGAAAGTTCTCTTATAATATATCTCTTGTTAACATTTGGATAATTATTTACAATTAGGCAATTGTCATACGCGTAAAAACAGAAAATAGCATGTAATATTAGTTAAGGTATTCTTTAATTTGCTACACAACTAATTGATATTAAAAAATAACCCTATAACGATTTTGAAATTGTCAGATCCTACCTTTATTGTCCGCATCAAACGTTTAATCATTTTGAAAACGTAACATTTTTGTTGCTTACTTTGATATTTTTCAGAATACCTTCCAAAGAATACCGAATTGGATTTTGCATGTCAGGTTAATTCCAACAGAGCCAATAGGAACACAATGAATAATTAGTTTCTTTCGGTATTTTTTATTTGATAGATTCTGTTAGATGGCCGTGATATAAAGGACCTGAATCTCAGATGGCTACGAGAGCAGATAGGAGTGGTCAGCCAGGAACCCGTCTTGTTCGCCACTACTATCAGGGAAAACATTCGATTCGGCCGTATGGACGTCACAGAAAATGAAATTGAACGAGCGGCTACTTTAGCAAATTCTCATGAATTCATATGCACGTTACCACAGGTATATTATCACCATTTTCATGGAAAATCTCAGAGTTAGCATTAAATATACGTAGTCAGTGATATTTGTACAAATTGCTATTTATTTTCACCACTACCTGTAGATAAGTCATTACATTTTATTATTCAGTTTAAATATTAAAGATAAGTTAATCATCTACCTCTCGTGTCTATCGTGTTTGTGCTGGTGACCAATATTAGCAAAGTTAAATTCTATTAGATAAAGTTGTTTCTTATTTAGGAATAAGACATAAAAAGTGTGACCACACAAAATTTTGTCCCTCTAAATAGTCTATTTCGTCCGAAACCACGAAATTGTGTCCTGACGAATAATTCTAAATGTAGGTTTCTTTGCAAATTGAGACAATTTAAATTATTACTCCTTACTCTGTTTAAGAAAAAGTTACAAGAGCGATCTTCTCTTTGAAATTCATAAGATTAATCAGTAAGCTAGACATTGTGACTTTCTCCTCTAAAAACTAATACGAATTTGATTGACACTGTACCCATTTAATACTAACATCACATTGGCTTTTTCGAAAATGTGAATAAATTCTATCTCGGGGAAAAATCAACAGAAAAAGATACATACCGAGCGCCATGTTTAGGGAAGATATATTAAGCAAGAATGCCAGGAAGGATATTTAAGTGCATATTTTATGAGTTTCTCGCATCATTTCCTATCTTGTTTTAGGGTTATGATACTCTTGTAGGCGAAAGAGGGACTCAGATCAGTGGTGGACAAAAGCAGCGTATCGCCATAGCACGAGCTTTGGTACGCAATCCCAAAATTCTCTTACTCGATGAAGCAACGTCGGCCCTAGATAATGAAAGCGAGGTCATTGTTCAGGATGCTCTGGAAAAGGTAAAAATCTTATAGTTGATATAAAATAGCGCGACTATATTTAATTCCTTGTTTTTTGTTGCCTAGAGAAAAAAATGCTTTGTTTCGTAGGTACTTCAATTCATGCATATTGTAAATGGAACTTCTTGTTTTGTAATAATAAATACAAGAAGATTTAATTTTCTCTTGCAAACTCGATGTCAGATTATCTACGAAGTGGGAATCAAGAACCTTAACATTTTGGGGATAAAAACAGATCAAATAATAATGTTCTCTGCAAGTTTCGCCTTTTTTTAATTAAACCTCACCAGTTTATAAGATAGTAGTCAATTGCACCGAATATAACGATCTTTATAGATCGTATTTAATTGCATTATTATTATTATATATATATATATATATATATATATATATATATATATATATATATATATATATATATAAATGACCTCAAGTAGCATTGGTCTTTCAATTTATAACAAATGTCAAATGTTCATTGAAAGATTGAGTAAAAACATAAACATTATCAATCGGGTAGATTTTGCTTACAAATACAAAAAAGCAATGTGTCTAAGAAGTAATTGTTGTGCGTACAAATCTTTGCTATTTTATTTTATGAATGCGAAAAAAAATGATATATTTGATAGTTTGAATAACAAGACTTCGTATTTTACACGATTTTCTTTTCTGTGAAATGTAAATCATTCGTTTATATTTTACAATAGGCCAAGGAAGGGAGAACAACAATAATAATAGCTCACCGTTTGTCGACAATAGGGAATGCAAACACAATTTATGCTCTGGAGGACGGGAAGGTTGTAGAAAATGGCACACACAGCGAGCTCATGCAGAAGGAGGGATTATTTTATGGTCTTGTAAAATATCAGGAGGTAAGGCCATTAGCATCATCTCAAAGTGGAGTAGGAAATAAACAAAACAAATTAAGAGTGTTAGTAGATTATCACCTGGACTGTGAAGAAGGAGATCGTGTGCTACAGTCCTGGCATCAACTGGTTTGGTCAGCAGAGTAAAGTTTGCTTTTAAAGTTTGTTGCTTTTCATAAAATATTTTTAAATTACGTCGATTATGAAAGATTTTGTACATTACCTTTTGTGTAATATTACTCATTTTGTTACTATTTATGATGAAAATGTTATGGATAAGGACTACGTTTGTGTGATTTGTTTGTAATTGGTAAACAACAAATTATATTTTTTCATACAAGATTTAGGTTATTGCTGGGAGTTTTTTATTGCTATTGTGTGATTTACTTTAAATACAATTTTATTCTTTTGGGGAACAATTCCAATTAATTGTATGAGGGCAAAATCTGTGGTTAATGGTTTGTTCTGCACAGACTTCGAGTAAAGTTTTGCTTGTTTTGGGTAATAAGAAGGAACAACGCATTTTGAATTTTTGTCCGTGCATTGATTATCATGTATTAATACCATACCTTAATGGTTATTCTTCAATGCTTTCCCCATTTTTGGGCAAGCTATTTTCAAAAGTAATTTGAAGTTGTGTTTAATGTTGGATATACGGTAATGAAGTTTGTCTTAAAACCTTTAATAATTTTCCTCCAAAACCTCTTTTATTTGCTCTCAAAGAACACAGATTATATTTTATACCTCGCAGAAAATTTAGAAAGAGCTACAACGTTCTCGGAATATTTGTTCACCTGTATGCCTGTCGATTAGTTCCTGCGCATATTTGTACATAATTTCATAGTGCAGCTTTGAGTTGCTTTATATCAGTGTCTTATTAATAATTTTTCTAAAGAATCATGGTGCTTAATACATTTATCCAGCCCAATCATAAATGCGAGTTATGTCTATTATTAGTTAATATTTGCTACATTTCATATTTAAACAACTTCCTGTAAACTTATCATTTGACAAGGGTTTTTTAAAAAATAAAACAAAGGCAACACAAATACAAAATAGACCAGTCTTCTTGTTTACCATTAACCGTATTTGTCTTACAGGTAATGCATAAAGAATCGGGGGAGGAAGAAAGTAAGTTATTTTATGAGAATAATGATTAAACAATATATAAATGAAAAGTTTTTATTCAATTAGATCCTGCTTGGAAGTGTGTCTTTCATATGTTATGTTATGGGTCCTGCTCATAAGCGTCATGTCTTCACTGTGGCAGTTGCTTATAACCATCATGCATAAACAATCAATCATCATTTTCTGATATTCTCTTTGTCAGTTACATTTACGAGTCTATGCTCTTCAAATCTTGAAATAAGTAACAAAAGAGGGTGAAGACAACAAGCTTTAAATAATTTAACAAATAACACAAAGTGAAAATGAGGGAAAACTTGCGGTATTGCGAATTAAATCCAGAAATAATCCATGAATTAAAGACACAAGTCCTAGTAATAAAAAGTCATGATAAAGACTCAGTTTACGTCCCGAATACATTCAAAATTTAAGGCGATGCTGTGTCTGTTATAGTCTGCTATGTGCTGTTGTGTCATCAGTTTCATGATGAATCACAGAAAAGTATGCCAGATTTTAATTCAGTATAAATTCCAATTATTATTTTTTATCCAATGATTTCATAAAGGCACTTTTATATTTCCAGAAAAAATAATCACTTGAATTCAATAATTGGAAGAAAATAATATGTATCCCAAACTTATAACAACTTAGATGCTAACTTAATGCTAGATGTTTAAGCACAACTGGTAAACTCCTAACAGTCACAAGATAATATAGGTCTTTGCTTGACCTCAAGCTCACAATTAAAATTTTCTAAAAACAACCATTACCTAATGGAAAAAAAAAACGTTTAGAATGATCTAGTGAGCCTTGTCTTCTAAGAACATAGCAAAATATAAACTTCACTTGGAAATTTCCAAAACTTTGACCCTGATCAACATATTTACTCCTGCTCTGTTTACCTGAATAATAATTCGGTTAATAAGCTGATACACTTCGAGATTAATGAAGTTATCATGCGTTGTTTTATAAGAAAATTAAAAAGGTCAATCAGGTCAATCAGAAATTAGCTCAATTTTGGACACGGTCAAGTCCAGCAAACAATATTACATTACAATAACGTGTAATGAAATTTTAAAAATTCAAAATAACAGACAAAAAAAATTAAATGAAATATACATGATAATATTTAGTAAACACTTCGTATCAAGAATACAGACAACATTAATTTTTTCCAGTCCTGGAAGAGTTGAAACGTGCATTATTCGATGAACGTCCATTAGAAAAAAGCGTTGCGCTTATACAGACAACTAAGCCCACAGTTGCCAAGGAAACATCAGAACAGGTGGGTCAGTCAACGTTTGTCTCCCTAAATACGTGGTTCTCCATTACTGTAAAATACCACAGTTGGAGACAAGATAATCTAGAAGTATATCACGGTTGTGAAGTTTGTTTTGTACGTATTCTCCGGACATGATCTACGTGATTACAAAGCAACAGTGTCCTTAAAAATCCTTCCACACAGATGGCAAGCAAACCGCAATCGAAAATGAATACAGGCATATAACCTGAAACTTCATACGTCTATATAACATACATATATAGTATCAACCAGACTGAGATTACGCTCTCCTGGCGACATAAGCACGAGTCTACTTTCAAACAAATAAATATTGTACAAGTTAATGTTAATATGCAAATGATAAGTCCCAGGAAGAGAAGGCAAAATACAATTTAATTTCTTTATTGATGTTACTTATGTCGTTATTACGCGGCTCGTTTGACTGTTGGCTATTTTTGAAACCTCGTAAAAAAAATTCGGTTTCGATATTGGCCATCTTTATTGGATAAATTACAGGGCAAGCTGTAGCAGTGCTCCTTCCGACTTTGTCCGCGATGATATCATTCGAATCTCAATACCAATGCCTGGTTCAAGCAGCGTTGTCCTAAGAGATGTGTTGATTCTCCGTACATAGATTGTTTGCTTGTGTAGCAAATATACATACAGTGAACAAGGCTGCTGATATATTTCATTGCCCGTCATAAAGTAAGCAGTCTTTTTTCTCTTTTCCTCACCATCAAAATTGTTTGTGCAATTCGTTCAAATGTCTTCTACGCAAGATTTCAGTGTACTACGTAAGATCTTCGTCTGAGGCATATTGTGTCTAACAATCTTTGCGCCTGCTCGGTATGCTTTCCATCTATGGTCCTCTTTTATACGTCTTGGTAGTGACAACTATTGATTCCTAAACTCGTATGGACCAATATCAGGACAAATAAACACATTCAAGAAATGGATTTTATTGCAACCTTTTCGTTTCCATGTTTAATATAGTTATATTGATATTAGTAGGATCCTGTTATCTAAGTAAGATCAATTTGATCTTAGATTATGATTCTATTGATCTTAGTATGATTATATTGATCTTAGTAAGATCAGTTTGATCTTAGTATATGATTCTATTAATCTTAGTATGATTCTATTGATTTTAGTATGATTATATTGATCTTAGTAAGATCAGTTTGATCTTAGTATATGATTCTATTAATCTTAATATGATTCTATTGATCTTAGTATGATCAATTTGATCTAGTATATGATTATATTGATCTTAGTATGATTCTATTGATCTTAGTAAGATCTTTTTGATCTTAGTACATGATTATATTGATCTTAGTATGATTCTATTGATCCTAGTATGCTTTTATTGATCTTAGTATGATCAATTTGATCTTAGTATGTGATTCTATTGCTCTTACTATGATTATATTGATCTTAGTAGGATCCTGTTGATCTTAATATGATCAATTTGATCTTAGTAAATGATTCTATTGATCTTAGTAAAATCATGTTGATATTTGTATTTTTCTGTTGATCTTGGTATGATTATTTTAAATCTTAGCATTATCATGTTGGTCACTACTGTGACTGAGGGTTCTTACTAAATTTTAGACCCTTTAACAATACTCACTTTGTTTCGCAGAAAGATGGCGTCTTTCTATTAAATGATTAATCACCAAAACGGTGGAACACCTACCGTGCCTGGTAATTTTTTAAAATCAAAGCGGACCACATTAATTTGTTTGTAATACTTCGGATGTTTTCCTTTTAACTGCTTTGCTAAATGACTTATTAAATAACTCTGTCTACGTATCTTTTCAGCTAGTGGACGAAATTGAGTCAAACAATATTTCCATAAAGAGAATTCTGCTTCTCAATTCTCCTGAATGGTATATCATTATTATAGGTTGCCTTTTAGCTGTCATATCTGGGGCACTACAACCATGCTTTGCTTTATTCTTGTCTGAATTCATTGGTGTAAGTATATAACATGTGGTAAATAAATCCTTTCTCTAGTTTCCTATTATGGATCAATTATACCAGTTACATTAGTTTTGTTCTTTTCGTTATAAGACTTCACATTTTCATGAACTCTCACAAAACAATGACAGGGAGTGGCCACTCATAGAGACCTGATTTTAAATCACTTTTTTCTTTACAGAGTGCAGACTTTGTGTAACGCGTAGCTCCGTGACATATATCAAATATTTACATATTTTTATCATTACAGAGTGATTTAAATTCAGCGAGAACTTTTAACTTTGCAATAATTTTGAATTCATTGTAATTATAATATTAAGAACAGTAATAAAAATAATTTATTTTTATTATTATTATTATTATTATTATTATTATTATTATTATTATTATTATTATTATTATTAATCGAATAATAATTTTAATACTGCTTATAATAATTTAATAATATTTGAATAATAATTGCTTTAATGTCATAATGACGAGAATCATTGCGAAAATGGTAAATATATAATATGGGCATATGTTTACAAACTCTCTTTACTGTATGTTAGAATACTGATATTGGTACGAAAGTAAAATAGAAACAAACCTACTCTTACAGTTGGATTATGCCAAATATCACCTATGGTTGAGTAATGAATGCCGCCTCAAGGCCAGATTTCAGACTTGAAAGATGTATTCGTTTTTTTTTTTTGTGCAGGTTTTCAGTGCCGAGGAAGACCAAATGAGACAGAAGGCTAAAATCCTATTTGGTGTTATTATGGGAACTGCTATATTGTATGCCGTTATTCGCGTGCTATTGGTATTTTTATGATGATAGTAATATATTTGGTATTGTATTTTCTAATATCACGATAAGCCATTTATCCACAACACACTCGTACACATAGTTCTCCCTCTCATATACATGTGGGTCCGATGTCTGCTTGGCACGAGTTGTAATTCTGTGTGTGTGTGTGTGTGTGTGTGTGTGTGTGTGTGTGTGTGTGTGTGTGTGTGTGTGAAGGATGTTGCGTGATAATATAAATATACAGTGGACACACTTAAATTGCGACCCTGTAATTAACGTTCATCTAATACATAAACATTCAAGATTCCTCTGACAGAAGTTGTTGCATATATAAGTTACTACGAATAGTTTCACCAGACAGAGCAAAAAATGCTATCAGTGGATCTTACAGAAAGATAACGTGAAATGACATTACATATGAAAAGAGAATAGTATCCTACAGCATAGAGAAGTTTTTATTGATACCCTACTGTGATTTGAAAATATATACCCTACTGTGAGTTGAACTTGGGCTACTGGTTACAGAGCACATCACATTCTCATTATTATTATTATTAGTAGTAGTAGTAGTAGTAGTAGTAGTAGTAGTAGTAGTAGTAGTAGTTCCAATACCTGCTATTGGAATGTGGATATATTCACCTCTTTGTTTCTTAATTTGGAAAATTCATATATTAGAAGCAAAAAGAAATCCACAGCTATAGATGGCTTCCCATGCAATCTGAACTGTTAGTAATGACGTAGGTAATTAGAGACCGCTCCAGTGGCATAGTTTTTAGAGCGTCCGAGCCTCGGGTTCGAAGTCCAGACGAGTTATACTAAAGACTTATAAAAATTGTTCTAAAATCTGCCTCGCTGGGCGCTCGGCATTAAGGAGTTAGTGTTAAGACTGCTCGGCCTATGTCAAGATAATGTGAATGGGTGGGACATCATGCTACATGACTGCGGCATTATTATGTCCCACTGCAAGACATCACTATAGACTGCAATACTGCAGACATCGTAGTGATATTACTGAAAAATTGTTCTAAGTGCGTTAAAATTCCAAATCAAGTACACGCCGTAATCAGATCTAAACTAAACAGTACAATGATATTGTTCTTCAAGCTTGCATCTGAATTTGTTTGTCATACACAAAGATATAATTTTCTTTTGTAGACATGTCCTTTATTCTTCTGTCTTCCTGTTCGTGTCTTTATTTCGGAAATTTTCTTTATCTTGGATAGTTTAGCTTTTTTCTATTCATAATAAAACTATTTATTATCGTCTCATAAACCGGATTTTATCAACACTATCTGATCTCACTGTCCACTCCTGTAATATATATATATATATATATATATATATATATATATATATATATATATATATATATATATATATATATATATATATATATATATATATCAATCTCGTCTCTCAATCTTCTGTTCTCGATGTTAGCCAATATCATGGAGTTGAACATAAACCATTATCATTTTTTTTCCGTCTTGTATTTAAAACTGAGTGATCATGTTGTTTGTTTGTTTTTTATTTTAGATTATAAATACTATTGTTGTTGTTAATTCTATTCCCATTCATGATTATAGCACCGCTGTACTTGCACCTTCAAAAATTGCAGGTACTAGACTAATTGTGTGACACAACAGAAGCTTAATCTGTGTTTTATATCGTTCATCTCCTGTAGTACATTTGCTTCGCTAACGCTGGTGCCAACTTGACACGGAGGTTGAGACGTTTAGTATTCATGGCCATTATCAAACAGGTATGTTAAGTGGCGTATTCTCCACAACTGGACTTATTTCTTTAGGGCTAATGTAAAACATGGTCGATAACATTCATATTGTGCCTTTAATCCATTATTTAAAATTTCTCTATTAAACTTATTAATTTCATTGATTGCCAGCAGAATTATTAAGTGGTGTATAAAATAGATTATTTGCATGACTGCGTGAAACATACCATGTATGATTATGTGATGTATAGCTTACATGATTGTGTGATGTATGGCTTACATTATTATGTGATGCATTGATCACATGTCTGTAGGATGCATTGATTGCATGATTGTGTGATGTATTGCATGAATGACTGTGTGATGCATTATTGCATGACAGTGTGATGCATAGCTTGCGTGATTGTGTATTTCACAGTAATGATATAGCTATATATGTTTACTTCGATTCTTCGATTTGCAAATCTCTCGTTGTAAGTGTCTGAGTTTTAAGAAAAAAAATCAGTTTTCAATTTAAATGGCAGAACATAAATGTTTAAAGCTGATGCTATTATAAATACAATTTGCTACATAGTATTTAGTCATATTTTAACTCAAATTCTATTTCACCGCAATAAAACAGTATGATACCTAAAACAACTTTTTGGTTTTTCTTTCCAGGATATTGCCTTCTTCGACGATCCCCAAAATAGGGTGGGCCACCTGACCACGAGATTGGCAAATGACTGTACATTAATACAAGGGGTACGTTCTCTATAATCTGTGGATATAAAACGAAAATACGACAATAACAGCAAGTGCGCATGAACTCTTATCCGATTCATTAAGAGACGGACACATTTAGAGTGATTGTACGGAAGACGAAAGGTGACCATTGTAATTGTTGATGACATAGTTGTGATGCGGTTCTTTAATTAGGCTACTATACATTTACAGACTAATTAATTCGTCTATAACTTTTAAAGTATAACATTCTTGAAAATGTTTGTGCAAGAGTTAGATTGTAGTAGGTTTTAAAGGTTGTTATACTTTGGTAAGAGGGTGCATGGGGTGTCCAGGGAGAGGTAGCACATCTGATTGGGTAAAGCAGTCGTACTCGTTTGGAAGTAGCTCGCCCACTTTTGGTTCCCACTTGGCACTTAACTCTCACCTGTGGCTCCAAGAAGCTGTGGCATGCGCAGCGGCCACGCCCCTAAGAACGGCCGGCTAAACCAGGTCGAGGGTATCCGATGAGTCTCAAACCCTCGGTGAGTTAGGCATTGTCAACCTAGCACGTGAAGACTGGATTCGGCAGCCTGCGCGGAGGAACCATCAGCTGGTCAACGGGCAGAACGGCGACTCCAAGCAAAGCGCCGTGTAGCGCTAAGAGCACGACGAGACACGTAGGACGTCCTGGTCATCCACTGCACTCAACTTCGTCACCAACTGTCTCGAATTTGTAATGCTGCTGGACTCAGATGGTTTTGGATAAAAGAGAGTTGAGTGAGATCGACGAACTACGCAACTCTTCCTCACTTAAAACAAAGTCACCGAGCAAGTCACTCTTGTCAATTATCCATTTCAATTAATCAACCACCAAAGTCCGGCTAGGACCATTACAATTAGGGTCATTAACCATTGACAAGGAACAGCAATGGAGTCCGGCAGCCCCCTGAGCGACTGAGCAGCCCTATTCATGAATGCACTGCTCACCTCTTTGGCATAAGGAAGGCGCTAGAAAAGGTTTCCTAAACATTGCCTGCTCAAAAACCCCTAGCGAGCTTACCGTAGTTGGCGAGGACCCAATTTCAGCAGTCGAAATAAAAAATAAAAGAAGTCGAGGATTGTTCCTCTCACACTTTGTGCATGGAATGGACCGAGATGACACGGAAAGACCCAGAGGCGAACTGCACTAATAGGAAAGGAACTTTCCAGATACAAAGTGGACATTGCTGCCTTGAGCGAGATCCGGCTTGCAAGAGAAGGCGAGCTATGAGAAAGGGGCTCAGGATACACTTTCTTTTTGGAGTTGCCGAGGAAGTGAAGAGCGCCGTGAGGCTTCTGTCGGCTTTGCAGTGAAGACAACACTAATTGGCAAACTTGCTGGACATCCCAAGGGAGTGAACGATAGACTTATGACCATGAAACTCCCCCTCTTGTCTGGAAGAAAACACTTTATCATCATCATCAGTTGCTACGCTCCAACTATATCCAACCCGGATGAACTGAAGGCAAAGTTATATCTAGCTGGATAGCAGATGCAGAGATGAAGAGGCAAGGCAGAAAAAGCACCTGCCTGCAACTCTCCTGGATATGTCCCACTCATCCCGTGTTCCTTTTGCAACCGAACCTTCCGTGCAAGGATTGGTCTTATCAGCCACCTGTGCACACAAAGAACATGAACAGTCCCTCCAACTCACGGATGACTAGGGTGGTCTTCGTCGACTCGACGGACGAACAACAACATAATTTGGTAACAATGTCATTCCTGCACAAATAAAAACTGTTTAATTGATTTATTGAACGATTGCCTACTTAATTAATTGAATAATTAATTAATTAGAAAAGCATAAGAGCCTAATAAATCTTCTATGATGTAATTCCTGCACAAATATTTGATTATGTCATCTTTTTTCCTTTTCTACGTCCGCTCTGGAATTTTCCGTTCATATTGAAAACTTCCTTAAACTTCTACTTTAAATATTTGACAATTACAAATTTAATTATAAATAACAAATCCAATTACAAATTCAATTACCAGTTATAAATTTCCAATTACAAATTTAATTACCAATTACAAATTCAATTGCCAATTACAGATTCAAGGTTCGTGTAAAGTACTGTTTGATGGGCTCATAGCATAGATAAGCGTACTGATAACTCTCGTTTTGTTGATATCTTTGGATTTCTTTTATACTTGATGTGATTGACCATTAACTTAATGAAAAGCGATCGGTCTGTAGCACTAACGAGTATATAACTTTATATAATTAGATTCAAAATGAAAATTGTCTATTTCGAGATATGTTTAAATATTCATTGATGCATGTATCGATGCGTCTTTTTTGTCTATTCAACAGGTAACTGGCTCTAAACTTGGCAACGTGTTGGAATCTGTAGCAACAATTATTGTGTCTTTAGTCATCGTCTTTTTCTGTAGCTGGAAGTTGACACTGGTTGTTCTGGCATTTCTACCTCTTATGGTTGGTGTGGGAATAATTCATGGAAAGATATTGCATGGATCTACTAAATCAGATAGAAGATCTCTAGAAGAAGCCAGTCAGGTATGCTAAAATAAGATGAGCCTTGTACATACTATTTATTTCATGTTATAATTAATGTCAACATATAGTTTTACTCTCAGAGTGAAATTTGAGTTTTTCACGTAGCTGTTAAAATTCCCGTCTTCGCGTAAGGTGTTTTAGCACTTAGTCTGTTGTCAGTGATATGGGGCACCTGATTACTGACCGTAATATCTGGGTCAGTTTCATAGGGACCTTTTTGCATTTATAATATTATTCTTTTCCTACATACGCTTTCTTAGCTCCAATTATCATATTAATTGAGAAGACTGTCAGTTGACAAATAATTTGTTATTGTCTTTCTAGAAGGAAATACATATCACAAACCAGAGAATTCAGTTTATATTTTTTCTTAAAAAAAATTAAATATTTTCTTTCTTCACGTAGATGAGAAGGGAGAATGAAAATAATTTACTACTCCCAATACAAATATCAAATGTGGCCATGAAAATTAGCATAATATAATTTATTAAAATTAATGCCATTAATAGAAATAATGCCCGGCAAGTTTAATAAAACCTTTAGAACTGTGTTTGTACTAATTACCTTTGACCTGCTTGTTGTCTTTAATTTCATTGCTTTAGCCAGGAGGGATTACTTGTATTAACCTAGCTACGATCAATCATCTTTGTGGTACGACACATCATATTAACATTCTTTGCGGACATGCTCTAATCCATCACCAGGCTGGTTACAATTGTCTTGTTTTGTGTTTTCTTAACTTTACCAAAACACATCAATCAGTTATTTTGAAAATGAATTCACGGCCCTATCAATTTTTCCCTCCTTTTGCCTCTGGCAATAAAAAAAAAATAAATAAATAGGCTTGAATTCCAAATTTAGACATAGTCGAACTCAAAAACGTTAGTTCTATGATATATCAATATAATGCAGAAGATATTGGCTCACACCAATAAAACAACTGTAAAAATAAAATTTAGTCGTTTTAAATTTAAAACGTTCTACGGGCTTGAATTTCATCTAACTTAATTATTCCTATACGTGATGCTGTTTTATTTACGTTATAGATAGAATCTCAAATGGGATGTCCACTCCTGTAAAAAAAAAATATATATATATATATATATATAGAGAGAGAGAGAGAGAGAGAGAGAGAGAGAGAGAGAGAGAGAGAGAGAGAGAGAGAGAGAGAGAGAGAGAGAGAATACAAATCATATGACGAATAGCAGCCCTTTCAAGCGTACTGGATCCACCAAGGGATCACGTGTGTCAGGGATTAATTAAAATAGATGCAATAAACTGACGACGAACAGTACGAAACTAGTAACTAACTAGCCTAAGCGCTTTCGACTCTTAATGAGTCTTTTTCAAAGGCAAATACAAAACATATATACGACAAACAAATAAACACAAAAACATTGTGTTTGTAAACCTCTACATGGCTGTCTCCACATGGGTTAAAACTATAAATACAACCAGCTTGTATAGACTAGTTGCGGAAACTGAAAACGGTGTATAATTCCCTAAAAGTCTACAAGCCAAAGCGACATCTATTTTTAATTTTTGTACATTTATGTAACGCAGATTATAACCCGGATATTTGATTCTATACCGGTTATTCTTATAGTAAAAATTGAAGGATAATAAGAAGATTTAGAAAATGTTAAATTCTACTAGTGCATAGTTTTCATTTTCTAGTCTTCTTGGTTTAGACCGCTTGGTTTCAATGTTCTAAGGCGGCGTATCCAGTATGATTCCTTTTCCTTCCTAGTTTCGGAACTCCAGCTGTGGTTGTTAGCAATAGCGATAAGTATTATATCACTGAAAGTGTGGCCAGGGGAGGAGAAGTGTTCTGCGACCGGGCTGCTGTACAGCTTTTTTCTCATCCAATCAGATCTATGAAGGTTTATCCTTTTGTGTAGCTTTTCAGTTTCTCCGACTTACTGAAGGCCACGGATCTTACGTTTTTGTGTTTCTTTGTCGTATATATGTTTTGTATTTGCATTTGAAAAAGACTCATTGAGAGTCGAAAGCGCTTAGGCTAGTTAGTTACTAGTTTCGTACTGTTCGTCGTCAGTTTATTGCATATATATATATATATATATATATATATATATATATATATATATATATATATATATATATATATATATATATATAATACAAATCATATGACGAATAACAGCCCTTTCAAGCGTACTGGATCCACCAAGGGATCACGTGTGTCAGGGATTAATTAAAATAGATGCAATAAACTGACGACGAACAGTACGAAACTAGTAACTAACTAGCCTAAGCGCTTTCGACTCTTAATGAGTCTTTTTCAAAGGCAAATACAAATCATATATACGACAAACAAATAAACACAAAAACATTGTGTTTGTAAACCTCTACATGGCTGTCTCCACATGGGTTTAAACTATAAATACAACCAGCTTGTATAGACTGATTGCGGAAACTGAAAACGGTGTATAATTCCTTAAAAGTCTACAAGCCAAAGCGACATCTATTTTTACTTTTTGTACATTTATGTAACGCAGATTATATCCCGGATATTTGATTCTGAACCGGTTATTCTTATAGTAAAAATTGAAGGATAATAAGAAGATTTAGAAAATGTTAAATTCCACTAGTGCATAGTTTTCATTTTCTAGTCTAGAAGACTAGAAAATGAAAACTATGCACTAGTAGAATTTAACATTTTTTAAATCTTCTTATTATCCTTCAAATTTTACTATAAGAATAACCGGTATAGAATCAAATCACCGGGATATAATCTGCGTTACATACATGTACAAAAAGTAAAAATAGATGTCGCTTTGGCTTGTAGACTTTTAGGGAATTATACACCGTTTTCAGTTTCCGCAACTAGTCTATACAAGCTGGTTGTATTTATAGTTTTAACCCATGTGGAGACAGCCATGTAGAGGCTTACAAACAACGTTTT
Organism: Potamilus streckersoni; assembly: GCA_016746295.1. NCBI lineage: Eukaryota > Metazoa > Mollusca > Bivalvia > Unionida > Unionidae > Potamilus > Potamilus streckersoni. The sequence continues at coordinate 1,937,046 of JAEAOA010000217.1, forward strand.
TGTTTTTTTTTTGTTTGTCGTATATATGTTTTGTATTTGCCTTTGAAAAAGACTCATTAAGAGTCGAAAGCACTTAGGCTAGTTAGTTACTAGTTTCGTACTGTTCGTCGTCAGTTTATTGCATATATATATATATATATATATATATATATATATATATATATATATATATATATATATATATATATATATATATATATATATTAAACATTAAATACCTTTATCAGACAAAACGTTTGACCATTATAGACGTAATTAAGTAGGTGCCAATATGGCATCTGGAAATAACTCAAGTTCTGCATAAAGCATAGTCTTTTAAGCGGTGTCATGACAAATACCGCAATGTACCAAATACAGGCATTGTTTTTAACAAAGTCTTTCCTTTTACAAAGCAATTCAAATCGCCAAATTATTTATTATAAAATGATTATCTATTTTTGACCAAACTCACAAACTGTGAATGATCGCAATTCAAACACGTCTTACGTTTACACAGTATCATCATCTAGTGTGAACGAAAACAATTAAATCGCACCTTTTGCATATGAATTCGTCCTCATCCAGAAACTGTAAATATTAGTGCAAAATTCTTCACTCTCCGATCACCAACATGGTTACTTCAAAGTGAATATATAATACTCGATCATTCATATTTCCCTGTGTATAAATGATTCAAAAGATGGAGTCTTGGTTACAGGGAACAACCGACATTTTTTCCTGCCTGTTACCAGATAAATTATCCTGTTTTTGTCCACAAAATGTGCACCCATAATCATCACTCTGAACTCTAACCTCTGAGAACGAATTGTATTCTCTTTTTGTACTCTCTTCCACACGGAAAGCCTTACACAACACTCCTTTAATGACCCAAGTATTAGAAATACATGACCCATTCTAAAAAGCTATCTAAAGTATCATCTCCATTTGGCTCTCTAGTTATACTAGTCTTAAAGGATAATGACACAGTTAACAAAACTGTCAAAGCTGCCTTTGGTCACCCGTTTCTGAACTGGATATAATATTTAGTAACTTTAAACAGTACAATAATTGGCACATTTTTTGGGCTAAAAATGTGCAATGACAAACACGCCTCTGGAAATCAGAGATAAGCAAGTCATTAAAGAGCGACATCCTTCCTACAAAACAAACCAAATAGATGAGGTGCTATTATACCGCTCGCGTGTATGACGTACCTATCTAATCCATGTTTTAATCCAGGGTTAACCTTAATCAAACTGTTTGAATTGCCAGTATCCACAGAGAGTGGAAAACATTCTTGCGGAATTTATCGAATCCATCTCTACCCCATCAATAATTTGTTTCCTTGTAAAAACTTTCAAACTCAAGTCTATATAAGATATTTTGACCTTTTGTAACGAATATATGAACTGTTACTCATATCTTTTGTTATCGGGATTTCTTTGTTAGTTTTTGTTGCCGACTTAATCCGTTATCTTTGATCTTAAACTTCATGGTTAGATCTATTACTAAGGCACTATCTTTCCAATGAGTTTGCATTTATTTTAATCGTACCACTATTTTACTGTATAACATTGACTCGCACTCATTAGCCAGTGCTTTGCTGAGGTTCCGTTAAATCCTTTATATACAGTTGTAAAAGCATCTTCCATTGAATAAAAAAAATTAAGAATGTTGCTTGGCGAATGAATTCAATACTTGGAGAGGAAAAAATAGATACCAAATAAGTAAAGTTTAATTCGGTGAGAAACTAGAGGATTTTATTATTAAGTCTTATCTTAACTCTGATTAACTCTTCTTAAAAACAACTTACATAATCTAATGTATTTTAAATTATTCCCATAGCTTATTTCGTCTCATTTGATTCTGTTAATGTCATCTATTAGGATGTTCCTAATTTTTGCTTCTTTTCAACAATAACGCCACTTGTACTCATTGTCCAGTAAGCATATTGTTATAAATGTTTCCCAGTGTGTACATTAAACGGCCTATCAAAAAAATGTCCACCCATTTTGGAATAAAGACTTCTGAATATCTACAAGTTATAATAATGTGACATTGACCGCTTTACAGATATAAAAAAAAACTTTAAACACATCCTTCAGTTTAAAAGCAAATATATAAGTCGACATGTCAAGAAACCTTTCCAACTGTATTCCGATCGTGTCTGACTAGCATCAATAATAGCAAACACTACCAACTGTTGAAATTTTACAATCTACCTCTAACAGAAAAATAGATACAAATTATTTAACTAAATTTCGTATGTAACATTATGATATCAAGGTCTCTTCATTTTCACGATATATATATATATATATATATATATATATATATATATATATATATATATATATATATATATATATATAGATATATAGATAGATAGATAGATAGATAGATAGATAGATAGATAGATAGATAGATAGATAGATAGATATACATATATCAGTTGTTTCTAACAGTTCGAAATCCTTAACAGCTATCTTTAAAACAACTTTCTTTTCACAAGGTGATCGACAAACGTTGACACTACTAGCAGCTGAGAGTATTCTGGCATCAATACCCTCTAGAATTGGACAAAAGATGTTAAACAATATTCAAATAATGCCGTCTTTAACAGACGCATAAAATGAGAAGGGGGAACTTTACAAACTTTGAACAAATCTGATAAAGCGTATTTAAGCGTAAAGGTCCTTCAAGCCGATCAGCTATCAAACGTGACTACGATCGTTTAAAAAGGCAACCCCAAAAGAATCAGAAAAAAAACATTTGCATTTAAAATTTACACAGTTAAATAGACCGATTTATGGCATCCAAGAGTTTCATTTAAGTACAGCTTTTCTCGATTGGTTATCAAGTATAGCCTCTTTACTTCAATTATAGCAATCGTCATCCGACATCTTTTCAAGCAGAGCTCAACAAGGTTTGAGCCTATTTATAAAAAGAAACCCACCAGGATAAGTTTCATATAAACTTCCCGTCTCTTTTTGATTTGATTAGTATGCTGCGGTTTAATTTACGTCAGCCTTTCTTCCAAAAAATTTCAGATTTTCTCTGAGTCTGTCGATAACATGAGAACGGTCGCTTCATTAACAATAGAGTACACCTTTATCGAGAAGTATAACAAAGTTATCGAGTCAATGTTGAGGTAAGCTATACAAAAGATTCTAATTTTGTAGCATCCTTATAGTTCGTATTCTTTGCAACGATAAGTAGCATTCCAATATAACGTAATGATGTTTCTCTAAATGTAAAATAGGTTTCAAATGTTAATAGAAAAAAGGATCGATTTTTATGTTAAAAAGAACGTGTTGTTCCTCATACCTTTATATAAGATGTTGATAATGATTAAGTTGCCTTGAATTTCTAGAATGGTCAAATGGAAGTTGAGTTCCACCATTTGTGTTGCTAAATTTACAAAGCTATTATTATTATTATTATTATTATTATTATTATTATTATTATTATTATTATTATTATTATTATTATTATTCAATTAAGTCTTACCTAGTATATACTTATTATACCTAAGTTTCTGAACTCTTTACACTAAGATATGTGCTTTTAAAATGATCTGACACCCTTTTTCATTTCTGTCGATGTATGCATTTATGTCTGTGCGTGAATAGAGTTCAGTTCTGTTTTGTAAATATTCTTCCAACAGCAAGGGCGTTCGGAGAGCTTTTTTATCCGGAGTAAACTTCGCCATGTTCAACTCATTGTCTTTCTTTGGTTATGCTGCTGCCTTTACGTATGGAGCTTACCTGGTACAGAACGAACGTTTGTCCTTCCATTATGTCTTCAGGTGACGATTCCTAAAAGACGTTTAAACATTTATTCTAGTAAGACAATATTCAATTAGGTAGCGTTGCAATAGAAATGCATGTTGCAATATTTGCATCAAAATACCAGTACAACTAAAACCTTCATTTTTACATTCCGTCTCAAAAGTAAGTTGACATACATAGAACTATGAGATAAAGTAGATGCTTGTTTAGAACTAGACAAACCTTCCTATCGTGATTGTTCATACTTTAATAAAACATATTTACTTGTAAATATTATTTTGATTCCTAATATCTGACATCCATCCATTTTCAAATAGTATTTCTTCTCCATTGAATTCTGGGCTGTAATTCCAAAAAAGAAAAAGATTATATATCGGGAATAATATACCATGTCCGAAATAGAACTATGCACTGTTGCGTTCTGCAAATAGATAGGATATTTTCACACCGCTGTGTTTTGTACATGTCTAGGGTATTTTCAACTATTATATATGGAGGGATGAGTATTGGAAGACATGCATCACGTGGGGAGGACTTTACTAAAGCCAAAATGGCTGCCGCCAGACTTTTTGGGATCATGGACAGGATTCCTGTGATTCAGTCTTCCGGCAACGATGGCAAGAAATGCGTAAGTCATTGTCTGGTCATGTGATTGTGGTATAAAATGTGAGATTACCAGAGTCTATCTTTGGTGTATATACTGTTGAAAATTGTTGTTATTTCTTAAGAGGTTTCGTTATAAATTTGTTACCAGCCGGTAGAAGTATTCAATATAAGACCTTATATTTCATATTTTCGTCAAAATCTTTCAATGATCTTTTTGGGTTTTGCTGTCCGTGGAAAAAAAGTCAAAAATGGTTGAAAAAAACGAACGAGAGAGAGAGAGAGAGAGAGAGAGAGAGAGAGAGAGAGAGAGAGAGAGAGAGAGAGAGAGAGAGAGAGAGAGAGAGAATTTTCTTGCTCTGAGAGAGTAACAGATTTATTTCATTCGAAAATTATTTCATTCGAGTGGGCGCAAATACTTAAGTTCTTCACCCACGAGATGAAATGTATCTTTTATATACTCGGCGTAAACATACTTTCTTTTCTATGATCAGATATAATGGCTAGCAATATGCATGACAGATTTAAGTAAAAACCATTCTTACTGGATCCAAGTGGTTTGTTTGTTGGTGAAGATTCGCACAGAAAATATAAATAGTACCACAATTATCTTTCCTAATAAAAAAACTGTACATTAAGAAAAGTAAACGAATTGGAACTCGGATCGTCTTCAACGGCAAGAGGCCATGCTTACTTCTAGACAAGGCAAGAGTCTAAGAATAACTTGATATTTATTGGTCATAATTTTAACACTGTCTATGACGCGCAGTGAATTAATTTGTATATTATTTCACTCCATTGAGTTTTCGATTAACGGCCTAGCATAAAAACATGACAATAGGAAACGGTCAGCCCAATGAAAAAGTAATTTTACATGCATGCAGAAATACTCTTCGTGACAAAAAAAAAATTAAAAATCCAAGTATGGAATATAAAGAAAATAAAGCTTTCATCTTTATGTCAATTTTCATAATGTATTCTTTAGGAGATCTTCTCGGGTGCCGTTGAATTTAAAAATCTTAGTTTCCATTACCCCACGCGTCCAGATGCCGGAGTGCTCCAAGAAATAAGCTTTGCTATCAAACCTGGAGAAATGTTGGCGCTAGTAGGAACCAGTGGGTGTGGAAAGAGCACTATAGTCAGTCTCATCGAGAGATTTTATGATCCAGTCCATGGACAAGTGGTAAGGAACAATCAGCAAGTTATGCCCCCCTTTTTGGCCAAATAAAATCGGTGTATTTCATAATGAAATGAATAGAATCTTTTAATAATGCTCCCTCCAGCTTATTATACATGATCAATAATTTTGATCATTCACTCTCGATGGTTTTTTTTTTTGTTCTACTCGTTTTATGCATTTAATAATAATAATAATAATAATAATAATAATAATAATAATAATAATAATAATAATAATAATAATAATAATAATGAGTAGTAGTAGTAGTAGTAGTAGTAGTAGTAGTAGTAGTAGTAGTAGTATTTACATAGGCAGGCTATCTTGAGACCCTTTTAAGACGAAATTATAGCAATCTGCATCATACTAAAGATAGCAGTAATTACTGTATTGTTTAGCATGTCTTTTTTTTTTTTACAACTATTAAACTCAATTGCACTCTATTATTATGCTCGTGACACTGCTTCTTGAATACTGTAATAGATTCTACAGATTTTACATGCAGTGGAAGCTTGTTCCACAGAACTGTACCCAGAGCCGTTTTAAGAAGTTTGGGGTCCTAGGCACCGAAGCAGGACGTTTTGGCGCCGCCGTTTTGGCGCGATCGTTTTGACGCTGCCGTTTTGGCGCAGCAGGACGTTTTGGCTCTACCGTTTTGGCACAGCCGTTATGGTAAATAATACATTGTTGGCAAGAAAAACATTTTTTTAAGGCTAAAAACGTAGTTTATCAAAATTTTCAAGAAATGTTAAAAGCATTTCTCAATAAAAGTAGTACATAACATTTGGCAATAAAAACTTAGTTTAATGCAGAAAAACTTTGTTATTTTAATGCATTTAAGCCTATAAATAAAGTCAGTTTATCAAAGTATTCAAAATTCGACGGATAATTCTTCTCTTATTTATTTTAAATATACCAATAAAATAGTTTTGCTGAAACTTCAGAGAAAACTGATTACCTTTCAGGTACAGATTGATGTGCATAAATACAAAGCAAATGGACAAAATGTCAGTCAGAATTATATACTGTCAAAAGTGTAACTTTATCATGGGTAAACACAAGTTAGACGTTGTGTGTTCATCATCTGCTTCTAAGAGTAAGTTTAAAAAATAAAATAGGAGTAATTTAACAAAACTAACAGCATTTTGGATTCAGCACAAATTCATCAAACTACACAGTCACTAAACATGATGTTTTACCTGACATGTAATTTTTCCCACTTACTTTTGGCACGTCAAAACGGCCGGTGCCAAATCAGTCGCGTCAAAGCGGCGGCGCCAAAATGTCATGTACCCCTAGGCACAAACTCTAACCTTAAAAGTACCCAAATTGCGCCTCAATCTCTCAGTCAATATATAGTATTGCATTGCATTTCCATGAGCATGTGTGTCATTTTGTTAAATTTATTAATATAATACTAAACTGCTAACACAACCGACACCTAATTTTTTTTTTCTTTGAGGGGGGGTGATTTTTGCTGCGCGGGGCCCTAGGCACGTGCCTCGTGTGGCTATGCCTTAAAAGGGCACTTACTGTACCAGGGTATCGGTAGCTAATCTTAAAATGCTCTATTCATAGTTTTGGTGGATGAAGGTTTCCGTGTGATGTTTACCTCAACTATTAACGTTAGGATAAGACCTAAATAAGTCCTGATGATACTCTGGTGCACCTCTATGTATACATTTTTATTACATGCTCATCTTTTTTTCTCCGTTAACTTTACATTGTCAGAATCGTTCAATATTCACCGAGCTTGAACAGCTACATACTTTATCCCACGTGCAAAGAAACTATTTTCTAACGTAAACAATTTTTTATGAATGAACTAAAGCATAAATTTCATAGACGGCCACATACCAGCAAATGTTTCATAGACTGACACATACAAACTGCTTTAGCACATTCCGCGTTTACTTTTTTGATACATTGTTTCAAATTTAACTATATGTTGACGCTATAGAGGTTCCTCACAATACAATGCAAATTATACACATAAACTGTCTTCTTTAGCTGTTAATAAAAATGGCCCAAAATATACTTACAATTTTACATCCTGAAGTTCCTCAAAAAATATATTTTCGTAGGTCTGTAAATCTGAATCAGATGAGCCATGTCATGGGTTTTCAAGATTGATGACACATTTTAAAATTGTACTGTAATTTCGAGTATATTCTAAGTGTAGTTACATCCTCCTTACTGCACTCAAAATGAAATAAACATTAAACTCCACAGCGTGTTTTCGATAATTGCAATGGAAAGGCTTCATAATTTTCACACATTGTGATCTGAATCATTCAATGACAGAAAAGAAACACGCATGCCGATGTCAACACAATTCAAAACATAAATTGGCAGACACTGCTGAAAACCGATGCAAGTCACTTCATGTATGTAGATAAATCCAG